>JAVSCE010015762.1:0-22090 GCA_032199065.1 Smutsia gigantea | reverse complement strand
CTTCAGTTTGGGAGGATGGAAAGTTCTGGACATGGAGGGTGTGGACGGCTGCATGACAGTGTGAATGTGTTTCATGCCCCCAAGGTGTGCACTTAGGAAAGGTTAAGATGGGGGATTCTGCACTATGTGTATTTTACCTCCAGGTGATCCAGCCACAGACCTACTGCCAGGGGGAAGCCAAGCGGCCAGGATAGCCCACCCTGCCCTGCCAATTCTGGCTCCAGGGCTCAGCTCAGCCACCACCTCCAGTACTCGGCAACCAGTGCGTCCTGACGGTTTTGTGTGTCTCCCCAGTAGACTGGGAGTCCCCAAGGGCCTGGGAAGTCTGAGCCACTTGCTCACCCCTGAGCTCCCTGGCACCCAACTGGACACAGAGCTGTGGTGAAGCATCCATTTCTAACCATTCTGACCCCCTAATGGGGAAGCCAGGAGATGCCAGTGTCTGTGCTCTGCCTCCCTCCTGGACCCCCAGGCCCACTCACCTCTCCCACTCTTCCTTGGCCTCCTCGGCAGTGAGTGTACGGTGCCAGGCCAGCAGCATGAATTTGTACCAGTTGTGCACCAGGAAGGCCTCGAAGGCCCCATCAGGGCACTGGGTGAAGATGTAGTAGGACGTATTCTCTGTCACACTGCCATTCTTTATGCCCTTGAACCTACAGGGAGCCATGGTCATAGCCGGGCCTCAGGACCAGCCCCCACCCATCTGCACCCTTCGCCTGCCTTCTCTCCAGGAGCCACCTGGATTTCCAAGCAAACTCCAAGGCTGGGAGACCTTGGCTGGCCCTGCAAGTGTCTGAGTCCCGATTTCCACATCTGGAAACCAATGCCAGCACGCCCCACCTCCCACAGTGCGCTCAGTGCTCCCCACCTGGAAGAACCTGTTAGAGGAGCTGGGAAGGGCACAGGCCCTGCAGGAAGACCCCTCCGGATTGGGCCCTTGGCCTCACCTCATGCCAGAACCACCCTCACCCTTTTCTTCCCCAAAAGCCTAGGCAATCTTATGGTGTGACCCTTCCAAGGCCTACAGCCTTCAAACCTCCCTGGGCCCTGGTATCCCCAGAGAACCAGTACAGCTGCATCTTGGCATCCACTGCCCTTTGCTATCCACCTGGCCTGTGACTGTCACACACTGTGACTGTCCCTACAGCTCAGTGGGCCATTCTGTGCCTTTGTGTGCACTATTCTACTGGGAGTGTCCTTCATTCACCCAACTTGTTTCCTCCCAATTGTCATGACCCCCAGGCTCTGGGTGGCCCTTTGCCATGCACAACCGGGGCCAGTGCCCAGATCCCTGCATCCTGGTGCTTAGACCTCCTGCACAAACACCTGCCCAGTTCGTCCTCAACACTAAAACCCCATGAGGGAGGATGTGCTGCCCGCCTGTACAGATGGGACATCACAGTTCAGGGAGGGCACCCAGCAATGGGGAGGACTCACCACTGCTTACCTTCTGCCTGATTTGCCATTGACGTGGAGCAGCCACGGCTGGTCCTCCGGCCTGAATTCCTTGAGGATGATGCCATACTTCTTCCTCCGAGCCTCCTCCCGAAGCTTGCGGTTGAACTCGCTGCCAGCACCCTACTCAGGCATCTCCTCCTCCTGGTAAATATTCTTGTTGCTCAGGTCCCACTCCAGCCAAGCCTGGGGGGATGGGGCCTGGAGAACAGGAAGCAAATCCCTCATCAGGGGGCCTGCTTTTGCCCGGCTGTGCCCTCTGCCCAGAACACCCTTTACTCCCATCAAGATGAGCTGCACTCAAAGCCGATATCCTTCCCAGCACAAAGCAGGTAGAATGTTGGCACTCAGTGAGTCTGGGTGAATGAATATGGATAAGCCTTATGCTATGTCTATTTTTTCAGCTTTTTGGAAGTTTGAAATTATTGCCCAATGAAAATTTGAAAAGAAAAAAAAAAGACAGATCATTGTGGTGACAAAACAAAAGCAGAAACCATGAAAACTCCCTGCTTGGACCTGGCCCTGTTTTCTTTTCTCTCTCTGCATCTGACTCAACTGCCCCATGAGTTCAGGTGCTATTAAAGGCTGAGGTTTTACAAATTTCGGTTTCCAGGCAACTGAGCAGCAGATATTAAAACTTCAAGTACACACACTGCTTACATGGGGCATTCTTCCTCTCGACACTAGAGGATGAAATGACACACAGCAGGGTGCTGCCTGCAGAGAGTCTGAGTGCACACGACCAGGCCACCAGCTACATACCTGGGACTCCTCCACACAGTAGAACACTATGCGGCCCAAAACAGGAGGCAACCATACAGAACAACCACCAAGACACATTAACATAAAAATGCAGGATGACCTACATTATTTCCCACTGTCAAGATTTCAGACCATTGGGAACCAAAGATCCTACAGGCTTCCAGGAAGAGGGGGGGCAGAAACTGGCCTGTGGGCTGGCCCTCTGTTTTTTTAAATAAGTTTTGTTGGCATACACCTATGCCCACCACTTACATTTTGTCTGCAGCTTTTTACACTCAACAAGGGCAGAGTTCAGAAGTTGCAACAGACACTATCTGGTCAACAAAGGCCAACATAATTATTAGTTGGCCCTTTAAGAAAAGGCTTGCTGACCCTGACAAAAAGGATCCAGAATGAGAGGCAGAGATCCTCAACAGCAATACCAGAAGCTCAAAGACCACAAAGCCAAACCTTCACCATTGGAGAGAAAATGGTTACCAAGCCAGGATTTGATACCCAGCCAAACTATCCCTCCTGGCGCTAAAATAAGGTCACTTGTAGGGATATGAAGACTCACAATGTGCTTCCGACACCTCCTTTTCAGGAAATACCCAATGACATGCCTCATTAGAACAGGCGAGTAAACAGGTCTGATTCCCTGAAGCAGTCAGCCCTCAAGAGTGTAGGGACCCTGCCTGGCTTGTTCTCCATCAGTCCGGGAGAGGGCCTCAGGGCAGTTGCTGAAAGAATGAGACTATAAGAGGTTTCTGCCTAACTAATGCCCCTGGGTGATGAGCTGACTGTTGGGGGAGGGGCCGTCCCTTGTGGCTGTTAGAGAGCTGTACCCACCACCTCCCTGGGTGATTAGTAATAAAGGGGTGTCAACTCCAGGAGGTATGTTCCAGGTAAAGTAATTAGTTTTTTAGGGGATGTGCCCCTCCAGAAATTAGGATTTTAAGGGCTGTATCTCCCTGTGATTAGGTTTTTAGAGGTGTGACAAGATGTGATAAAAGCAAGGGGTGAATAGTGATGGAGGCATGTCCCTCCACAATGATGAGGAAAAAGGGTATGTGTAACCCATGAGTTACTGGTGGCTGGGAGGTCACGTGTCTCACAAAGTGACAAGTATTCAGGTGCTACACTCCTCAAGGCAACTGGTGAGAGGGGTATGGCCCCTCCAAGGGGATGAGGGACTGGAGGACATATCCTCTGGGTTTTCAGGGATGGTTGGGGGCTACCCTGGTTGATGAGGGATATGGGATGGTATGTTGCCAAGATATTTATCGATTTCTTCCTCTTGGCCCCTTGCAGGGGCAGGCTACCCATGATGGGCGGGTTATGTCTTTTCTGCATAATCAACAATGGGGGTGTTCCCCCACTGAGTGATCAGGGACCTGGGAACAGTGTACCCTCTTAGGGTAATTTTGATGAGGCCAGGGTTAGTGTGACTGTATTTGTGTATGAACAGGTGTACAGCTGGAAATCCTGAGAGGCAGTCACCCAAGCACCCAAGCAGCTCTCCGATGAACGGCAGTTTGACTCCCTTAGCAGAGGGTGTCCTGAGCAAGCATCTACCTGCCCAGCATCCACGCAGGCTGCTATCACTTTGCTCAAATAGTCTAATCGGACAGACTTTGAGGAAGATGGCAGCGTAAGTAGGGTGGCAGAAATCTCCTCCCAACACTATATTTATCTACGAAAATACAGCAAATACAGCTATTCCTAAAAGAGAGACCAGAATACATAGGAAAGCGCACAGTGTGCAGCTCCACCCAAGAGGACCAGGGACCACAAGAGGCGGGTAAGATATGGAGCTGTGACACGGCGGGACATGAGCACACACCCAACCCCGGGCACAGGCGGGAGGAGAAGATTCAGAGCTGGGAGGGAGTGGAAGTACAGCCCGTGAAATAACCAGTCCCGGTGATCTGCACGGGGAGCGCTGACACACATCGCGCAGTGTAGCGGAGATTGCAGAGACAGAGGGGCAGGATCTGAGCGGGGAATGGGCCAGGGTGCTTGCAAAAGGCTCCCGGGAAGGAAAAAAAGAAAAGAAAAGTGCACGCATTCTTCAGCGGTGTTAAAGAGACAGGAGCCCAGTGGAGGAGCCAGATTGCCCTGGCACACTCAGCCCAGTGGGCAGGGAGTCCTGGGGAGTTTCGGACCCCTTACCTGGCGACTGGGAAAGCGTGCCCGCACATAGACTTCTCAATGAGATCAACAGCCTCCCATTTGTTCCCACCCCAGCCAGAGCTATAAAGGGCCCTGCGGAGTGGCACAGCCACGGCTGCGGAATAGTGGGGCAAGAGCACCACCTACAGCACCCCCACAGAATCTACTCCTGGTGGGCGTTTTTTTGTTTTGTTTTGTTTGTTGTTTTGTTTTTTGTTTTTTCTTTTCCTTCTTTCTTTTTCTTTTTTTTTTTCTTTTTAAAGTCTTAAAGAGCCCAGCTGACATACGTGGCAACTACCAGTGATGACTTCTATAGCCATGAAAAGACAGAGGAATATGGTCCAGACTAAAATCAACCAGACAACCCCAGAGACGGAGCCTGAAGGGATAGAAATGCACAGTCTACCTGAAAAAGAATTCAGGATGAAAGTCATAACCATGCTGATGGACCTGGAGAGAAATGTGCAAGAGCTGAGGGAGGAAGTGAGGGAAGTGAGGAAAGACAATGCAGAAATCAGACAAGCGATAGACGGGCTTAACAGCAGACTGGATGACATGCAAGAGACTGTTAATGGAATAGAAATCAGAGAACAGGAATACAGAGAAGCTGAGGCAGAGAGAGATAAAAGGATTTCTAGGAATGAAAGAATATTAAGAGAACTGTGTGACCAATCCAAACGGAACAATATTCATTCGCATTATAGGAGTACCAGAGGAAGAAGAGAGAGAAAAAGGGATAGAAAGTGTCTTTGAAAAAATAATTGCTGAAAACTTTCCCTTGCTGGGGAAGAAATAGGCTCGCAGTCCATGGAAGCCCACAAATCTCCCAAAACAAGCGACCCAAGGAAGACAAAACCAAGACACATAATAATTAAGATGGCAAAGATCAAAGATAAAGACAGAGTATTAAAGGCAGCTAGAGAGAGAAAAAAGATCACCGACAAAGGAAAACCCATCAGACTATCAGACTTCTCAACAGAAATCTTACAGGCCAGAAGAGAATGGCATGATATATTTAACGTTATGAAACAGAAGGGCCTCAAACCAAGAATATTGTATCCAGAACGATTATCATTTAAATATGATGGAGGAATTAAACAATTTCCAGACAAGCAAAAGTTGAGAGACTTTGCCTCTCATAAACCACCACTACAGGACATCTTAAATGGAATGCTCTAGAGGGAAGCACCCCTAAGGCTAAAAAGATGTCACCAGAGAAAATAAAATCATAGCAAAGAAAGCAGACCATCCAAACACTAACTAAAGGCAAAGAAAAAACACCTAGTATATAAAGAATGGAGGAGGAAGAATAAGAAGGGAGAGAAATAAAGAAACATCAGACAGTGTTTACAATAACTTAACAAGAAAGTTAAGTTAGATTGTTAGATAGTAAAGAAGCAACCCTTGGACGTTTGGTAACCATGAATCTAAAGCCAGCAATGGCAATAAGTACATATCTATAAATAATCACCCTAAATGTAAATGGACTGAATGCACCAATCAAAAGACACAGAGTAACAGAATGGGTAAAAAAGCAAGACCCATCTATATGCTGCCTACAAGAATCTCACCTTAAATGCAAAGATATTCCCAGACTAAAAGTGAAGGGATGGGAAAAGATATTTCATGCAAACAACAAGGAGAAAAAAGCAGGTGTTGCAGTACTTGTATCAGACAAAATAGACTTCAAAATGAAGAAAGTAGCAAGAGATAAAGAAGGACATTACATAATGATAAAGGGGTCAGTCCAACAAGAAGATATAACCATTATAAATATATATGCACCCAACACAGGAGCTCCTACATATGTGAAAGAAATACTGACAGAATTAAAGGAGGAAATACACAGCAATGCATTCATTTTAGGAGACTTCAACACACCATTCACTCCAAAGGACAGATCAACCAGACAGAAAATAAGTAGACACAGAGGCACTGAACAACACACTAGAACAGATGGACCTAACAGACATCTACAGAACTCTGCACCCAAAAGCAACAGGATACACATTCTTCTCAAGTGCACATGGAATATTTTCCAGATTAGACCACATACTAGGCCACAAAAAGAATCTCAGTAAATTCAAAAATATCGAAATCATACCAACCAACTTCTCAGATCACAAAGGTATAAAACTAGAAATAAATTTTAGAAAGAAATCAAAAAGGCTCACAAATATATGGAGACTTAACAACATTCTCCTAATTAATCAATGGGTTAACGACCAAATCAAAACAGAAATCAAAGAATATATGGAGACTAATGACAGCAACAACACAAAGCCATAACTTCTGTGGGATGCAGCAAAGGCAGTTCTAAGAGGAAAGTATATAGCAATCCAGGCCTATTTAAAGAATGAAGAACATTCCCAAAAGAATAGTCTAAAGACACAATTACTGAAATTGGAAAAAAAAAGAACAAATGAGGCCCAAAGTCACCAGAAGGAGGGACATAATAAAGATCAGAGAAGAAATAAATAAAATTGAGAAGAATAAAATGAGGCCCAAAGTCACAAGAAGGAGGGACATAATAAAGATCAGAGAAGAAATAAATAAAATTGAGAAGAATAAAATGAGGCCCAAAGTCACCAGAAGGAGGGACATAATAAAGATCAGAGAAGAAATAAATACAATTGAGAAGAATAAAACAATAGAAAAAAAATCAATGAAACCAAGAGCTGCTTCTTTGAAAAAATAAACAAAATATATAAACCTCTAGCCAGACTTATTAAGAGAAAAAGAATCTACAGACATAAACAGAATCAGAAATGAGAAAGGAAAAATAACCAAGGAGCCCACAGAAATAAAAAGAATTATAAGAGAATATTATAAGAGAATATTATGAGAATCTATGTGCTAACAAGCTGGAAAACATAGAAGAAATCGACAACTTCTCAGAAAAATACAACCTTCCAAGACTGACCAAGCCAGAAACAGAAAAACTAAACAGACCAATCACAAGCAACGAAATTGAATCGGTAATCAAAAAACTACCCAAGAACAAAACCCCCGGACCTGAGGGATTCACCTCTGAATTCTACCAGACATACAGAGAAGAAATAACACCCATTCTCCTTAAAGTTTTCCAAAAAATAGAAGAGGCAGGGATAATTCCAAACGCACTCTATGAAGCCACCATCACTCTAATACCAAAACCGGGCAAAGACCTCACCAAAAAAGAAAACTACAGACCAATATCCCTGATGAACGTGGGTGCAAAAATACTCAACAAAATATTAGCAAACCGAATTCAAAAATACATCAAGAGGATCATACACCATGATCAAGTGGGATTCATCCCAGGGATGCAAGGATGGTACAACATTCGAAAATCCATCAAAATCATCCTCCACATCAACAAAAAGAAGAACAAAAACCACATGATCATCTCCATAGATGCTGAAAAAGCATTTGACTAAATTCAGCATCCACTCATGATTTTAAAACTCTCAACACAATGGGTATAGATGGCGAGTACCTCAACATCACACAGGCCATATATGACAAACCCACAGCTAACATCATACTTAACAGCGAGAAGCTGAAAGCTTTTCATCTAAGATTGGGAAAAAGACAGGGATGCCCACTCTCTCCACTGTTATTCAACATAATACTGGAGGTGCTAGCCACGGCAATCAGACAAAACATAAACATACAAGGCATCCAGATTGGTAAAGAAGAAGTCAAATTGTCACTATTTGCAGATGACATGATACTGTACATAAAAAACCCTAAAGACTCCATTCCAAAACTACTAGAAGTAATATCTGAATTCAGCAAAGTTGCAGGATACAAAATTAACACACAAAAATCTTTCGCTTTCCTATACACTAATGATGAACTAACAGAAAGAGACATCAGAAAAACAATTCCATTCACAATTGCATCAAAAAGAATAAAATACCTAGGAATAAACCTAAGGAAGGAAGTCGAAGACCTGTGCTCTGAAAACTACAAGACACTCCTAAGAGAAAGTAAAGAGGACACTAACAAATGGAAATTCATCCCATGCTCTTGGCTAGGAAGAATAAATATTGTCAAAATGGCTATACTACCTAAAGCAATATACAGATTCTATGCAATCCCTATCAAAATACCAACAGCCTTCTTCATTGAACTGGACCAAATAATTGTAAAATTCATATGGAACCACAAAAGACCCCGAATAGCCAAAGCAATCCTGAGAAGGATGAATAAAACAGGGGGAATTACGCTCCCTGACTTAAAGCTCTACTACAAAGCCACAGTAGTCAAGACAATATGGTACTGGCACAAAAACAGACCCACAGACCAGTGGAATAGAATAGAAAATCCAAACATTAATGAAAACATATAATCAATTAATATTTGATAAAGGATCCTTGGATATACAACGGGGAGATGACAGCCTCTTCAGCAGCTGGTGTTGGCAAAACTGGACAGCTACATGTAAGAGAATGAAACTGGACTACTGTCTATCCCCATACACAAAGGTAAACTCAAGGTGGATCAAAGACATGAATGTAAGTCATGAAACCATAAAACTCTTAGAAAAAAACATAGGCAAAAATCTCTTGGACATAAACATGAGCGACTTCTTCATGAACATATCCCCCCGGGTATGGGAAACAAAAGCAAAAATGAACAAGTGGCACTATATCAAGCTGAAAAGTTTCTGTACAGCAAAGGACACCATCAGTAGAACAAAAAGACATTCTACAGTATCAGAGAACATATTCATAAATGACGTATCTGATAAAGGGTTGACATCCAAAATATATAAAGAACTCATGCACCTTAACAAACAAAAAGCAAATAATCCAATTAAATGGGTAGAGGACATGAATACACACTTCTCTAAAGAAGAAATTCAGATGGCCAACGGGCACATGAAAAGATGCTCCACATCGCTAATCATCAGAGAAATGCAGATTAAAACCACAATGAGATATCACCTCACACCAGTGAGGATGGCCAACATCCAAAACACAAACAACAACAAATGTTGGTGAGGATGTGGAAAAAAAGGAAGCCTCCTACACTGCTGGTGGGAATGCAAATTAGTTCAACCTTTGTGGAATGCAGTATGGAGGTTCCTCAAAAAACTCAAAATAGAAATACCATTTGACCCAGGAATTCCACTCCTAGGAATTTACCCTAAGAATGCAGCAGCCCAGTTTGAAAAAGACATATGCACCCCTATGTTTATCACAGCACTATTTACAATAGCCAAGAAATGGAAGCAACCTAAGTGTCCATCAGTAGATGAATGGATAAAGAAGAGGTTGTACATATACACAATGTAATATTATTCAGCCATAAGAAGAAAACAAATCCTACCATTTGGAACAACATGGATGGAGCTAGAGGGTATTATGCTCAGTGAAATAGCCAAGCCGAAAAAGACAAGTATCAAATGATTTCACTCATATGTGGAGTATAAGAACAAAGAAAAAAACCTGAATGAACAAAACAGCAGGAGACTCACAGAACCCAAGAGCAGACTAATAGTTACCAAAGGGAAAGGGACTGGGGAAGATGGGTGGGAAGGGATGGATAAGAGGGAAAAAGGGGCATTACGATTAGCATATGTAATGTTGGGAGGGTATGGGGAGGACTGTACAACTCAGAAAAGACAAGTTGTGAGTCTATAGCATCTCACTAAGATGATGAACAGTCATTGTAATGGGTTTGGTGTGGGCGACCTGACGAAGGGGTAGTTTAATAACCATAATATTGCACATGTAATTGTAGATTAATCATACCAAAATAAGTTATATTAACAAAAAACAAAAAACAAATAGTCTTATCGGCTCAACTACATGATAGCAATATTTTAAAACAGATAATCAAAATACAGACCTGTGCTCACAAACGAGAAGAGAGGTAAGAGATGCTGGGCTACGGAGTCTCTGAGGCTGCCAACTTTAGACTTCCAGCCTGCTAAGCGGGAGCAGCCTCTGTGCCTTCCAGTGCCACCTTTGATGCCCCGACCCTCCATTCCAGTCTCCCAACTCATATATCCAACTGCTTGCTTACTATCTCCTCGATGTCTAACAAGCGGCTTGAGTAAGATCTCCAGAACTGAATTCTCAAATACCCTAACCAAAGTGCACCTTCTCCAGGCTTTTCCATAAATGGCATTGTTTGGAGGTTTGCTCTGGCCCTCTCACCCCTCAATATCCAGTCACCAAACCCTGTTGGTTCCACTTCCAAACACACTAGTTTCCAACTTCTCATAACCCCTATTTGTTCCAAGCTCCGCATCACCCACTGGGACCAGTGCCAATGCCTCCACCTTGCTCTCCCTTCGTCTACCCTTGACCCCACTCTGTCTCCCCACAGCAGCCAGATCACTTTACAACTTCAGCTTAAAACCCTTAAATGGCTCCTGCTATAGAGTGAATGTTGTTGCTCCCTTACCCCTGCAAAATGCGTATGTTGAAACCTACCCTCCAGTGAGATGTTAACCGGAGGTGGGCCTCTGGGAGATTAGGTCCTGAGGGTGGAGCCCTCATGAATGGAATCAGTGCCCTTATAACAGGGACCCCAGAGAGCCCACTCGACTCTTCCTGCTTGTGAAGACACACAGAAAAATGGCCATCTATGAACCAGGAGGTGGACCCTCACCAGACACTGAATCTGCTGGCATCTTAGTCTTGGACTGTTGTTTAAAAGCTGCCCAGTCTCTGTTATTGTTAAAACAGCCCAAACAGACAGCTCCCAAAGTTCTTTCTAGAGCCTGTTACAAGCTGGGGGTTGAGACCATCGATGGGATGTAACCCCCTTCTTTCCCCAGATAAATCTACACCAAAAATGCCCATCAGTGGGCACAACTTCTAAATGTTCTCCTTTAGGGACAGGTTCCTATGGGGCCTGCCAAGTCTTACAGGGTTACCCAGCAGCTCAGCCTAGGCCTTAGTCATCATTTTATGTCCACTCAGGGAGGGCTGAGGAAACCCAACCAATAAGGAACCATTACCAACACCAAGTCCAGGATCAGATTCTCTCACCCCTTCAGGACCGGGACTCACCTGATTCCAAGTAGTGAAGTTGACTTTATCAGCTGCATTGAAGGCCATGATGTTATATTTTTTGGTTGTGTTTCTGCAGTGGGCAAAAAAAGGCAGTACTCAGTCAATCATTCATTCAACAAACCCTCCAGGGCTCAGCCCTTTCTGTGAGCCAATGCTGGGGACCCACAGAAGACCCCAGAATTTCCCGGTCCTGCAGTGAAGCCAGATCCATTCTCTCCCAACTCCATGCAGAAGAAGAGCAGAAGGAGAGAGATTTGGGGGAACCCAAGATGTGGGGAGAATGGGAACTCTGCCCTGGAGATGGGGAAGGCCAGGCAGGGTATGTTTCCTGGAACTCGGTGCTGCAGGGCTGTCTAGAATGCACCAAGCAGAGTTACAGCTGGGGAAAGGCCTTTCCTGGCAGAGGGCTGCACCGTACTGCGTGTTACTGTACTTGTTATTCATTCATTCTCTTTTAAAAACAGTGACGCCTGCACAAAGGCCTCAGGTCAACCTCAGCTCTGCTATCAGGCCACTGCCAGTCGGAGGGAGAACCACTTCCATGCCTGCAACGTCTTTAATTTTTTTTACCCCTTTAGGAGGAAGTGGGAGGCAGGATCAGGGACTTACCTGGGAACTCGCATGACATATTCAGTGACATTCTGGCTGCTGGGGCCCTGCAGGGAGAGTAGGCGGGATGGTAAGGGTGGGGCTGTGGAGGTCGCCCGAGGACCCCTGAACCCCGCCTCATACTCACGAGGGCCGCATTGGGTGATGGTCGGTGGTTGGGGCCCGGTCGGATATGGGTCCTTTTCGCCTCCTCTGGGGTCCGCGTCTTTCAGTCCCGGGGAAGCCGCCCTCGTGATGTCGACTCTCCAGCCCCAGTCAAGGACCCAAACCCTCAGCAGAGTCACCGATCCTGGGAGAAACTACCCGGAAGTGCCGCTCCTATCACATTTGTGCCTGTGCTGCAACCTAACCCAGAAGTGGGCTTCTGCGGCGGGCCTAGTCGCGATGGCAAACTCCTCCTTGGTGTTGGGCCCCTCCACACACTTCACGTGTTCCCCAACCTCACTCTTCAGAGGAGCAAGCCCCGGCTGAATCTGAACTGAAGGAAACGCCTGTCACTCACACTCTCCCTGACTTCTACATACAGCGCTGCTAATTTAATTATGACGGGTGGGAATGCCTTTCCCGTTACGTCCCACAAAGAATGCAGGGCATCCTGAGAGAGGAGGGAAAAGCTGGCTCAGCTTGAGGGCACAGGCGACACCCCACTACGGAAGTGAATCATAGCCAGCCTCCTCACCACAGCAACTGAGGCCTGGGTAGCGCCCAGTCCCTGCGCTTCCCCCTGAGACTTTTGGCTTCATTTCCTCCCCCTGCCTTGGACGGGGGACCCCATCATCTCTCCAAGTGATCTGGCCAGCGGCGCTTATGACATTGAGCTGAGCCAGGAGGGGTCAAGGCCTGAGTGGGGATGGATTGCGAACACCCCACCAGCCGCTGGTGGAATGGTTCTGTGCAAGTCCAAGCTGCCCCTGATGGACAGGCCCCTGGGGCCGCAGGAGAAGGGTAACATTGCAAGGTGGCTGGCTTACTAGGAGGAAAGGAAGGAGGCTGAGGAGGGCAGGAGGGAGCTGCAGGTATCCCCCACCAAGTACAGGTGTGCACACACCCCCCAACCCATGGTAGTAATAAAATTGTGCATGCTCGAAGATCAGCCACTCATGGATCCGCCTAAGCGCCTGCTGTGCTGGGTTCTGGGCAGTCCACAGAGGCCTGTGTCAAAACAGCTCCCTGTCCTCTCGGACATGACAGTGTCGTAGGGGAGACAGCCTCAGAAAATGGTATTTACAGCCCAGGAGGAAATGGCTGCCACAGGGAAGGAGCAGCCTGCTCCGAAGGCCTAGGGAAGAGATTTACGCTGGGCATGAGTGCTGCATAGGAGCTGGCTAAGCAAACTCGGGAAGGAAGGAAGCAAGACACCAAAATTGCACCAAAAACACAGCACCCCATTGCATGTCTGGAGGTCGTGGACATTCATTTATTCACCACCCACTACTATATATCAGGAACTGTGTCAACTACTAGAAATACAGGGACGGGTGGGACAGAAATAGTCCTTGTCCTCATGGAGTGCAGTCTGGCTGGGCTGACAAATAAAAAAAGCAACCAAGCAAAATCATTATGGATCATGGTTTAAATGGAGCTCTGAGACAAGGAATGATGGGGTGGGAGGCTCTTTAGACAGAGCTTGGTGAAGGCCTGATGGGTGTGGGTGACTGGAAGGCACTGGGGCAGGGACTTCCCAGGTGGAGGGAACAGCAGGGGAGGAATTGAGTTTGGCAAGTTCAAAGGACAGAAAGGAGGCCAGTGGGGCTGGATAGAGTGAAGGAAGGGGAGGGAGGTTTGGGTTGAGTCTGGGGGGGGACAGGCAAGTCCCTGTCCTCGCTGGGCCTCAGTTTCCTCAGCTGTACAAAGGGATGACAATGTCATTGTGATGCTTCAAGGAGATGCTATGTGCACAGGGCCTGGCCTGCCAGAGTTCACATCTGCATCAGCTACCCACAGCAGCACTAGCCCATGTCATGCCTGGGTATACCACCAAGCAAGACACACCCCCCCCATGCCACCTCAGGGCCAAAGTGGGTATGCCAGCTGACCTGTGTCCAGTGTCCCCCAAGGACACCCACTACACTGTGGACACAGTCACTTGGGTGCCTGCTGACCCCTACAGTCACCAACCCCTCTCCCTCCTCTTCCCTGGGCACTGCAGGCATCCTCAAGTCCCCCTTGATCATCTTTGTGATGGGCGGCCCAGGTTGTGGCAAAGGGACACAGTGCAAGAACATGACAACCAAGTATGGCCTCTGCCACGTGGGGCTGGGCCAGCTGCTATGGCACGAAGCCCAATGTAGCAGCTGGCGGGGCCAAAAGATCCCTGATATCATGCTGCAGGGGCTCCTGGTGCCCACAGTGAGAGTCCACGGGCGCAGGGGAGAAGCCGGAGGGTGTATATTGGGAAGAACCTCCTGGAGAGGCCCTGAAGGAGCCAAAGAGTTCTGAAGGTCACAGTTCCCAGCCTGGCCATGCTTTGCTGTGCCGAGCCTTTGTGTCCTCATCTGTAAAATGGGAATGCAGCTGGACCAACAGGCAAGAGGCTATAGTGAGGGCTGGTTGAGATCATTCCTATAAAGCGCTTGGCAGAATGCCCGGCACTTAAGAAACATGCAGTAAAATTAGCTAGTGTTCGTTCCCTTTGTGACCCTGGGCACATTTATCATTGGCTCCTTCTGCACCCCTTCCCTCACCATAAAATGCAGGTCACCCGAGTGCCTACCTGTAAGGTAGCAGTGATGAGTAAATGGGACCCAGCAAGCCTAACACACAGCAGAAGCCTGCCCAGTGGACGGTCACTGGACCTACTTGCCAGAAGTGCCTCCAAAGGCCCCAGGACACCAGAGCTGCCTCAGAACCCCGGGCACTGGGCAGGCAAGGTGTTCCCCCAATTTCACCCTGAGGTCCAGACTGAGGAAGAGAACTTGCCAAGGGGACCACACAAGTGAGGGGGTCCCCAGGGCATCAGATCCACCCACCCCTTTCCTCCCCAGGGTATCATCCTGGATGTGATCAGTGACAACACACTGTCTTGCCCCGAGAGCCGGGGCTTCCTCATCGACGACTTCCCCCGGGAGCTGAAGCAGGCCAAGGAGTTTGTGAGTGCATTTTGAGTGACCCAAAAGTGACTCACAAGGGGGCGGTGATGCGTGGAGCTTCTCTTCTTCCTACCTTGGATTGAGATCAGGAGGGGTGAGGCTCAGGGCAGAGGAGCTGACAGAGGGAAGTGGAGTTTGGTATTATCAAGGGGCAGTCAGAAGGTTGCTGGAAGTGTCTAGAACCTAGATGGAGTGCAAGGACAAAGGCATTTTAATATTTCCTGTGCCATTCTTGGTACCTGGCAGATGAACCAGAATAGCAGGTGGTTTAGCATCATCTCTGGGCCATAAAGGTGGAATAGAGTTATTCAGCCATCTATTTCTTCAACCATCTGGGTAGTTCTTGAGGACAAGCTCTGTGCTCAGGCATTCATGGGACAGACTCGGTCCCTGCTCTTAGAATGCCAACAGACAGGCACAGGGCAACACATGCCATGCCACACGAAACAGAGCAATTTCTGGGAGCGGTGCATGCCTTGAAGAACGGAGACAGAACGCCATCCCGCCGGGACGCCAGTGGGCTTTCCCTTTGGGTGGTTCAAGGGGCCTCCCTGGAGCAGGGCCATCGGAGACCTGAGTGTGAAGGGGGCACCAGCCCAAGGTCAAGGGAATATCTTCCGGTGACCTGTGCACACCAGCAGTGCCCACTTCAGGAAAACGCCTGGTTGGGCTCCTGTGCGGCGAAGAGGCGCAGCATTTGGAACTGGCTGAGCAGGGAAAGGGAACTGCTGACCTGCAGGCTTTCCCAAGACTTGCTGGACTCCAGTTGAAAGGCCTCCCAAGAAGTCCAGGTGGGAATCAAAGGTAGCCAGGATGGGGCAGCTATGCCCCGGACAGGCGAGGCCTTGACTTTTGCTGGAACCTCCACGAAGCCGCTCCATTGGTCCTGGGCAGGGAGCTCTGTGGGCAAAGCCCTGGCTAGTGGATTTCTCTGCCCTCCTGGGCTCCGTGCCAACGCCCAGTCTCACGTGCCAGCTGGGTGGACTCTGCAAATGCCAGAGTTTCAGAACAGAGGCTACAGACTCCTGGCCCGAGGGCCCCATTTGGCCCCCGGATATGTGTGGCTTGGACCCCACAGCACTGACACTTTTTTTTTTAATTAGTGGCCAATCTTAAAAAATAAGGAGATGCCACATCACCCCTCGCAGCTTCTCTTGAATATCGCCTGACTTGGCAACACAGGGCCTGCACATCCCCATGGCAATGGCGGTGTGAATGCATCCTGAGCTTTTTACCGAGCCCAGCGCTGTTCTCAACAGACCACCGATGAACTCTGACCCTCTGGAAACATTCCAGAAGAACGTTTCTAGCGCTGTCAAGATCCTGCCGTCGGGATCAGGCAGCTTGCCCAGGGCCACACCGTTTAGGTAGTGGAGGCAAGACTTAAGTCCCAGCAGTCAGGCTGTGAGGCCCCAGTTCTAACCACACTGACAGGGTGTGAGGGCTCTGCTATCCTGAGGTTCCCTCTGTTGTTTAGGGTCTTGCTTGCATGGTGGTTTTACCCTGAGGGGAACAGGACACACGTTCTCCTCTTGTACTTGTGTGGCTGTCAGAAGTGAGAAAATGACAAACATCCGGTTGGGCTGTGTTGGAACATCCAGGAACCCTGTCCCCGAAACGCACATGGGCAGGGGGCCATTCATCTGGGTCCTGTTTCTACCAAAGCCTAACCTTTAGGGAAACACCCTGTTCACAGAAGAACACTTTAGAATAATGAGGGGTTCTTAAACACTTTTTATTAATTATAGCCTCACAGGAAGTTGCCACGACACTGGAGAGGTCCCCTTGTACCCCTTCAGCCAGTTCCCCTGAGAGGTGACATCTTGTTGGAACATCCCCCAAACCAGGCCACTAGCACTGGTTTTTGTTTTTCCAGTGACCCCCATGGCAAGTGATGCTCACTTTACATTTGCCAAAGTGCTACCGCTGCCTTAAAGAAAAGGTATGTAGAAAACAGAAGTTGCTGGAACGCAGGGTCTTAAATAATAGAGCTGGAAGTGAATCTAAAGTTGGACCACAAAACTATGCAAAGCCTCCTGTTCAGAAGCACAGGATAGACTGAAGGCACGCACATCCCCATCCTCACCAGGAAAAGAGAAGTGTGTTGGCACGTGTGTGCCTCATGCTCCTGGAGTGGAAAAGCCAGCAAAGAAATGTTGGCATTTTGGTGATTGCTGAATTTCAAACACACACAAAAGTAGAAAAGCCTGATGAGCTTCCACATACCCAGATCAAACCATTATGGAGGCCTGGCCACACTTGCTCTTCCTATGCCAAAACATCTTGTCATGATTGCTCAGGATGTGTTTTGAAGGGTTCCCCAGATTGGACAGGCGCGTCCTCACCCAGCACCTCCAGAGATGGTGAACATTAATCCCATGAGGCCAACTGATGCCCAGGCCTCCTTTGCAGGCCCACATCCTCCTGCCTCCTGACACGGCTTCCCACCCCTGCCTTTCATACGTCCCATCCCGTCCTGGAATCAGCCATCTCTCCAAGGAGCCCTTTCTCAGTGGTGTCCAATCTGGGTGCCCGGGTATGCATTGCCAATGAGCTGTCATTCCCAGGCCTCTCCAGGGGACAGAGCTGGGAAACATATACTTTTGAAAGGAAAAAAAAAATCACAAGTTCATCCTATTTCCAGTTCATACTTAACATTAGTCATTTGCTTCTTTCCTCTTTCCCTATAAAGTGTGGTTCCTACAACCATTAACATACTCATATGCATTACACCATTAGATGCAAAATCCTTTCCAAGGAATGAATATACAGTATCAACTGCTAAGAATAAAACCAGGAAGGAAGTTTCTGCTTTCTTTGCAGCTCTGCCTTCCCTTACAATGTATCTCACTGTGTGTAGTACGAACACCTGGTGGCTTGGGATAATTGTTTTCTCTGTGTAGTTGGTTACATTTGTTTTCAGTTTGGTTTTCAATATTAAGGGATTGCTTTTTAAAATTTAACTTCTGAATTTGTAAATTAACGACTCTAATGTCAACGCCACATAGAATGGTATCTCCAGAGAAAGCCTGGCCACTCCTGATCCCAGACTATGTCCTCGTTTTCTCCATAGGCAACCTTTTCATTAGTTTTTGGGTTGTCCTTCTGGTGTTTATTTTTGCAAATATAAAGCAGGTGTGTGCATGTGTGTGTGTGTGTGTGTGTGTGTGTGTGTGTGTGTGTGTGTGAGCGATCCATACAAAAACTACTACTCGATAGATACCAGTCATTTTTAAAAAAACTTTACAATACATCCTGAACTCATGTCAGCATCAAGAGGCCCTCCTCATCGCTGTGTGCACCTGTATCCACTGCATGTGCTTGCCTCTTGTTCATTTAGCGCATCTCCCAGGACAGGAAATTGTTGGACACTTATTGCTAGACAATAAGCTATTTGCAATCTTTTGCCTCTGCAAACAATGCCATGCTAAATGACCTTCGGATGTGGGGTCGTATGTTGACTACGTCTTAAGATGGGTTCTTAGGAAAACAATGCTGTATGAAAGAGAAATGGGTGGAGCACTCTGCTAGATACCACCCACCTCCCTTATCAGTAACAGATGAAAGTACCCATTTCCTCACAGCCACATCAACAGAGGATGCTGCTGAACCTCTGGGTCTTCGTCAGCCTTCCTAGGTGTGAATGCTATTTTGGTATAGTTTTAAATGGGCCTTTCTCTTACTATGGGGGTACGCATCTTTTCCAAAGCTTAAGGGCCACTTTCATTTTTCTTCTGTGCACTCTTTGTATCTTTTGCCTATTTTTTTTTCCACTGGTCTTCTTGATTTCTAAGAACTCTTTATATATTAGAACTTTCAGCCTTTTGTGATAAGGGTTGAAAAATTTTTTCACCCAGTTTGTCAGTTAACTTTTTTTTTTTAGATAGCCTGTTGAGATGTAATAATGGTACTTTATTCATTTGCTTTATGAATAAAATTGTAATTTTAAAACATTTTTTGGGGATTTGATAATAGGGGGAGTCAAGTAACCATAAAGTTGCTCATGTAATTGTATATTAATAATAGCAAAATAAAAAATAAAAAAATAAAATGAAAAAACATAGGCAAAAATCTCTTGGACATAAACATGAGCAACTTCTTCATGACCATACCTCCCTGCACAAAGGAAGCAAAAGCAAAATGAATAAGTAAAAGCTTCTGTACAGCAAAGGACACCATCAGTACAACAAAAAGACATCCTGCAGTATGGGAGAATATATTCATAAATGACATATCCGATAAGGGGTTGACATCCAAATTATATAAAGAGCTCACACACCTCAACAAACAAAAAGCAAATAAGCCAATTAAAAAATGGGCAGAGGGGGAGAGGATTAAAGATGGTGGCGTGAGAGGTGAGACAGAGGCTTCCTCCTAAAACCACATATAATATGAAAATATAACTAATACAACTACTCTTGAAAGAGTAACAGGAAAGAGGACTGCAACAAACTGCATACACCTGGAGACAAGAGCGGACCTCCCGGAAGGGTAATGTACTAAAGCTGTGATCCTGGGGGATCCAAGCCCCTCCCTCACCCTAGCTCACCAACAGGAGGAAGAGGAACGGAGCAGGGAGGGAGTGGAGATCTGGGACAGCTGAATACCTAACTCTGGAGATCTGCTCTGGGAGCACAAACCTACATTTCATGGTGCTTGCATGATACTCTCATAATTAGGGTGTTGGAAAGCTAAGACAGGCAGAATTCCTGGAGAGACTAAGATTCCAGCTGCTTGTAGAAAGCAGGGATCCATATCCAGCTGCTCTGGGACAAAAGAAAGGCAGGCAGTCTGAGAGACTTCCTAACAAAGAAGACCTTAGCAAGAGGGCTGCTGAAGGGGCAAGGATTTCAAAGAGCTTACTGCTCAGGAGAAAGGACAGGTAGACAAAACTGTCTGGGTGCACTCTGCCCAGCAGATTGGGAGCTTTCACAATCTTCAGGTGCTCCAGCTCCCTGGCTGCCTACACAGCTCCAAGAACACCTTCCATGACAGGCAGTCTACTGTGCTTTTCTTCTGGCCAGCCCCACAAGGCTTGCAAACCAGGAAACCCTACCCTAGCATTAGGGCAGCCAGAGGGAAGGTCTGTCAACAGCAACTAAAAACACAAAGCACAGAGGCTTATACCTGTGTGCTCAGCCCACTGGTTCAGGCAGTGGACACAGGCATAGCAGCCGGGAAGCAGGAAACAGCTCTTTCCTCCCCCCAGGCACCAATACCACTCCCCTGCAACCCCCAACATTCCTTCAGTGGCTGAGCAGCTCCAGAGAGTAGAGCTTCTGGGCACTAGAAGGTGCCATACACAAATATGAAACACCAAAGGAACCTGGTCCAGAGTAAAATTATTAGTACAACTCCTGAGAAAGATTTAAATGATATTGACTTCATGACTCTCCCTAAAAGGGAGTTCAAAATAAAAATCACTAACATGCTCATGGAGGTATGGAAAGATATTCAAGAACTCAGGAATGAATTACGGCCGGAGATCCAATCATTGAAGAGCACAGTGGACCATATTAATAGCAGATTGGATACGGTGAAGGAGACGATAAATGAAAACAAAACTAGAGAAGAGGAATACAAAGAAGCTGAGGCACAGGGAGTAAAAAGGATCTCTAAGAATGAAAGAATATTGAGAGAACTGTGTGACCAATCCAAATGGAACAATATTCGCATTATAGGGATACCAGGAGCATAAGAGAGAGAAAAAGGGATAGAAAGTGTCTTTGAGGAGGTAATTGCTGAAAACATCCCCAATGTGGGGAAGGAGATAGTCTCTCAGGCCATGGAGATGAACAGATCTCCCAACACAAGGGACCCAAGGAAGACAACATCAAGACATATAGTAATTAAAATGGCAAAGATTAAGGATAAGGGCAGATATTAAAAGCAGCGAGAGAGAGAAATAAGATCACATACAAAGGAAAGCCCATCAGGCTATCATCAGACTTCTCAGCAGAAACCTTACAGGCCAGAAGGGAGTGGCATGATGTATTTAATGCAGAAGCAGAAGGGCCTTGAACCAAGATTACTTTATCTGGAAAGACTGTCATTTAAATTTGAAGGAGGGATTAAACAATTCCCAGATAAGCAAAAGCTGAGAGAATTTAGCTCCCACAAACCATCTCTACAGTGTACTTTGGAAGGACTGCTATAGATGGAAGTGTTCCTATGGTTTAATAGCTGTCAGCAGAGGTAATAAAACCACAGTAAAGTAGGACAGCTAATTACTAAGAAAATGGAAAATTAAAATAACTATTCCCAAAGTCCATCAAGGGACAGACAAACAGTACAGTATATGATACCTAAT
The DNA here is from genome assembly GCA_032199065.1 of Smutsia gigantea. NCBI lineage: Eukaryota > Metazoa > Chordata > Mammalia > Pholidota > Manidae > Smutsia > Smutsia gigantea. The sequence continues at coordinate 698 of JAVSCE010015762.1, read as the reverse complement.
ATAGAAAGAATGGAGGACAAAGAAAAAGGAGGAGGAAAAAAAAACAAAAACAAAAAAAGAACCTTTAGATTGTGTTTGTAATAACATATTAACTGAGTTAAGTTAGAATCTTAGATAGTAAGGAAGTTAACCTTGAATCTTTGGTAACCACGAATCTGAAGCCTGCAATGACAATAAGTATATACCTATCCATAATCACCCTAAATGTAAATGGACTGAATGCACCAATCAAAAGACATAGAGTCACTGAGTTGATAAAAAAATAAGACCCATCTATATGCTGCCTTCAAGAGACTCACTTTAAACCCAAAGACATATACAGACTAAAAGTGAAGGGAAGAAAAAAGACATTTCACGCAACTAATATGGAGAAAAAAGCAGGAGTTGCAGTACTTGTATCAGACAAAAGAGACTTCAAAACTAAGAAAGTCACAAGAGACAAAGAAGGACATTACATAATGATAAAAGGGTCAATCCAACAAGAAGATATAACCATTATAAATATCTATGCTCCCTACACAGGAGCTCCTACATATGTGAAACAAATACTAATAGAATTAAAGGGGGAAATAGAATGCAATGCATTCATTCTAGGAGATTTCAACACACCACTCACTCTGAAGGACAGATCAACCAGACAGAAAATAAGTAAGGAGACAGAGGCACTGAACAACACATTAGAATAGATGGACCTAACA